>JARLTB010000101.1:15040000-15082500 GCA_030141615.1 Unio pictorum | reverse complement strand
TGTTTTTAAAATCTCATAAAGATTCCTAAAATCATCATTGATTAATGTTGTTCCTTCAAATTATGTTGAAAGGGACGTATACAGCACGTTCTGGAAGTCATTGAAATATCACTTGCTATCTCAAACTCTATACTACATAATGCTATGTACCGTTGAAAATACTCTAGTCTTTTCATGAAGGTTAATATAAATAAATTAATAAGTTAAACATCATCTATTATAGAGAAAATGTATGTCTATTTATTTGCTTTTGCTTTTACTATGTTCTTTTGAGTCTTGTTATAAGAATGAAAAGTATTCATTACTAATTAAAATTGGACAACAATTTAGTTTGCTCTATGTTATTTACTACACGTCCCCTCTGAGGTTAAAGATTGTATTATTATCATATCCAAATGCTTTTAGAATCATATTTATACACAGAACCATTTTCACGGAAAATCAGAGTTACAATGAATGAAGACAAATGGCTGCAAGGCATAATTTTCACCCTATGTGTGAAGTCATTAACAAATACGTCCGCGAGCAAACATCTCAATATAATTCTAATCAAGCGTACCGCTTCGTTATTTCTTTATATTATCTCAAAACTTTCTTCACATGGCCGCTAACAGGTATTAATTATTTAAGACATCGACTATGTAGTAGATTGTTTTGGATAAAACGTCGTTTTATGGGAAATGGGAGATATTATGAAACGTTGTTATAACTAGTCCAGTTTCACACTGAGCTATTGTAGCCAACGGGCACTATATAAATGACCTGTTCGCAAGTTTACTTACAGAATACTGATTCCAGATCAGTATCATCACTAAAAATATTGCTAATAGCAAGGTAAACAGCGATGTCTTTATGGAATAACCGTCATCTGGAGGTGAACGGTTTACTTAAGACACCGGTGGGAGGGTGGGTGATAAGGTATTCGAGTGTGCTAAAGCGCTCGCTATTCCGATTACTGCCATCTCAAATCTGCGTAGCTTCAAATCTTAGGCTCGGTCAATGTGGCTATTTGAGAAAGTTTGCCAGGAGCTTTCCGCGGGTTCTGGTTCTTACTAGGGTTTTCAACTTGCAACATTTTAGTCGCCAGTCTGCCACATTTATCAGTGTCCTTTTACTGCATGCATGAGCAAAACATCAGACACAATCTATGTCACGACGCATATAAGGGGTTTAGTGGGGAAATGTGTGTGTGTGTGTGTGTGTGCGTGCGTGTGTGTGTGTGTGTGTGTGTGTGTGTGTGTGTTTGGATTTTACACGTGTGATGTGTGATTGGAATTATTAAAGTCGCTTTAACAATTTTTCAGTCATATCGCTATGATGTCTGCAGTGTGGCAGTTTATAGTGATGTCTAGCACTGGGGCATCATACCGCAGACATGTAGCAGGATGTCCCACCCAGTTACATTATCCTCACACCAGGCCGATCAGTCCTAACACAATCACTTGATGTTGAGCGCCAAGTGAGGCAGCTGTTAGTACAATTTTTATATGTATTTGGTATAACCCTGCCGAGTATCAAACCCACTACCTCCAGCATCAGAGGCGGACGCTCTAACCACTAGGCAACCGGTTCGGTTCATGGAATGTCAATAGAGGTATAAAATTCTGTCTTTCATCATGAAAAGAAGAACACGACGTAAGACAGTGATATTCATCCCTTATATCCCACGATAAAGTGTACTACATCGTTCTTTATTGCAAACATTATCCCATCTACCAGTTTCAACATGAAACTTACAATTTGCATCTCTAAACTTAATTAACATTTTACATATATATTTTACTTGGTCATACGAAATATGTGGGTTTTTTATAATAAAAATTTTCATTCGGATTTTTAAATAACTTGTATTTAGTTCTTTGGATGATGTGCAGACATTAGCTCAATTACAACCTTATGAATGTAAACTAATTAGCAGAAAGAAGCAAAACCAATACGTTTTGTGAACTTTAGCAAATAATTTAAATAATCAGCTGTAAAATTAAAATGTAAGAAGAATTTACAGTACTATGAATAATGAATGAGCATTTTGTAATTCCAACGAATAATCCAAACAAATATTTCCATTCATACACTATCTAAAAGCAACAATAAATACGTCTGCAGATTGGTGTTACAATACGAAAATAAGAAATAGGACTGAAAAAGTTCTCTAGCTCCACTTACTTATATACAAGCATAATGAGTGAAAATAATGAGTATTTTGCATATACTAGGTAAGTGATGTTTTTACCACATCATGAAAGAGCCTAATTAAAAACAATTAAATATGTCTCCATACTTATGTTACAGCAGGAACATAATTAATAAAACTGAAAACTATTCTCCAGTTCCATGTATGGTAGTTCTATAGATGATGTATAATCATAAGGGGTGAAAACGCATTTTGCTTTTGCCAGCTACGTCATATTTTACAAATATCACACATCACAAAAGAACCAGATTAACCTAACCCATCCTATGCGAAATAAATTGCTTCCAAGAACACACTTGATACCAGCAGCCAATTTTACATTATCCTAATGGTGTCAACAGTTTTTATTATAAATATTAATATTAATGATCGTAAACACCTACGTACACATCTAATGATAGATCTTACACAGCATACACTCTTACAAAATATACCCACGTTCATAAAGGAACTATCTAATATATTGATTATAGATGATCATTACAATTTACAGTCGTTAAATAATTAGAAATGACATAGACACAATCATGTACCAAGAATTACAAAATATAGATATACACAACAGCTGCCCAAGCTTGTCTATATTCATGTTGATATGGTAGTTCTACATATTTTGCAAGTCACTGAACTTGCTCAAATATTTGATTTATCTTTACGTAGAACATCCAACTTAAAAAATACAGATGTTACTTAAGAATTTTCACAAACAAACATCTTGCATAGTAGAGAATATATATATATATATATATATATATATATATATATATATATATATATATATATATATATATATATATATATATATATATATATATATATATATATATATATATATATATATTATAAGATATTTTGAATGACTACTAATTTAGATCAATAATATATGATTCAAGTTTAATGTTAAGAATTTTGATGAGCCATGTTCACCGTTTACAGTAAACAGAGAGGTACATTTTGTTATAAGAAAGGAAAGAAAGATAATTTTTTTCCAACTATTTCAGATTTTTAAAATCCTCAAAATTTCAGAAGCATTTACTAAATTAGGTAAATTGGTCTGATTGAACAGTTTCAACTGACAATCAATATGCAACTATAAAACGCACATTTGCATTTTAAATAAAAGCATACATTTATTATGTATGGCTGCAGGATTGAGCAGGCAGTTGTTGGGCGTTAAATATTTATATTCATCTACGACATCAATAAATAGTTTTATCTTACATTGGTATGTGTGATGTTTTAGAAACCAAATACAATCATTTTTTGTTTGTATTTATTGACTGTAACAGCTAACTTTAGTAATATGACTAATTTGATATAACGGTTTTGTCCAAGAAATGCAGAAAAGTACCGTTTACAACATATAATCATAGAAAAGACATTTGTAGAATACAAGAAAGAACAAGAGTAAAGTCGGTTTTCAGTTAAGTATTAATTGTTTTTAAATAGTAAATGTGTGAAGAAACTACCATTACTACTACTACTACTACTACTACTACTACTACTACTACTACTACTACTACTACTACTACTACTACTACTACTACTACTACTAGTACTACTATTACTACTACTACTACTATTACTACTACTACTATTACTACTACTACTACTATTACTACTACTACTACTACTACTACTAATAATAATAATAATAATAATAATAATAGTACTAAAAATAGTACTACTACTGCTAATAATAATAATAATAATAATAATAATAATAATAATAATAATAATAATAATAATAATAATATATTCTACTACTACTACTACTACTACTACTACTACTACTACTACTACTACTACTACTACTACTACTACTACTAATAATAATAATAATAATAATAATAATAATAATAATAATATAATACGTTCCGATCGGTAATTTTTTATCTGTACTTAATGAAGTATGGTTGATGACCTTTACATTGAGCTAGCAAAATATCATGACCATAACGTGTTACATAACATTACGGAAAGAATTTGCAAATACCTTTGTGAGAGCTCAACAGTATTTCATAGCATATTTGTCACATATTTGTAGTTTTAACAAAATATTGCAAGAGAGTATTGTACCAACATATTTTAGTGTATTTTAATTAGGTAACGTTTCTTCTTTTATGAATGGGACAAAAAAAATCAAACAAAGATATAGTTTTGATTGAAACGATGATCGAATAGTCCAAATAAATTCTAGCTAACCCCTTCTTTACACGGAAATCTTTCTGTTATTTCCATGATATGTGTTCATAATATATTTTACAGGTGAATCCCTTTTTCCATAGACAATGACTCAATTTCCCAAGCAGGACAAGTTTACATTAAATATCCCTCTCGTAGGTATAATACACCATTCTAAATATCCCTCTGGTAGGTACAATAAGACACCATTCTAAATACCCCTCTGGTAGGTACAATAAGACACCATACAATAATACCCCTCTGGTAGGTACAATAAGACACCATTCTAAATACCCTTCTGGTAGGTACAATAAGACGCAATTCTAAAAAAAACTCTGGTATGTACAATAAGACGCCATTCTAAATACCCCTCTGGTAGGTACCAATAAGACACCATTCTAAATACCCCTCTGGTAGGTACAATAATACACCATTCTAAATACCCCTCTGGTAGGTACAATAAGACACCATTCTAAATACCCCTCTGGTAGGTACAATAAGACACAATTCTAAAAAACCCTCTGTTATGTACAAAAAGACGCCATTCTAAATACCCCTCTGGTAGGTACAATAAGACACCATTCTAAATACCCCTCTGGTAGGTACAATAAGACACCATTCTAAATACCCCTCTGGTAGGTACAATAAGACACCATTCTAAATACCCCTCTGGTAGGTACAATAAGACACCATTCTAAATACCCCTCTGGTAGGTACAATAAGAGCATGGTGAAGATGAATAAGAGTTTAAATCATGACTTTAACTGTGTGCGATGCGAATAAAATTACACAATATAGGTTGTTATCAATATTTAAAGGCATTACACTTTATATGATTATCAATTTAACCCACTGCGTTTTGGTGTTATAAATAAATGTGTTTATCAGCAAACTTGAATTATACAGCAAGTATTTTGCTATAAAAAAATATTATAATATTTTGTACGAAATTTGATGACAAAGGACAGTGTGTCCACATCTTGGATCTGCAACTAATGGTGAAAGTCACACCGAACACGATGACCCTTCTTTATCTCGCATCTTTTAATGCAGAAAGCATTGTTTCATAAAATGCTGTTTCTAACTTCCTTCATTTTAAATTAGTACATGCATGACTATTACAGAAGCAGAATCGTAATTTATCTGAACAAATTCCATTTTTTAAATATAAAAATTGCAGTCTTTTCGTTTGCTCACCACCAAACAGTAAACCGCAGATGCAAGTTATTTTGAAGAATTATATTATAGTGTTCATGGAATTCTCTACTACATTTGTCAGAAAATGTCATAGATCAAGCCATTTCAAAGCGTATTGCATACATATATTAGCTATACAGTATAATCAACAGTTTAGGTTATCAATGGGGACCAGTCATTATGTAATCATTACGTTGATCAGGGTGGGCAAGAAATCTTAATCTACGACTCTCCTCAATTGTTTATAAGCAACATGTTTATTGCCATTATAAGTGTGACGTTATTGTACTTAGCAATGCCTCAAATCCCAGTAGTATCTCTTCATACCTATAAGAATGTATTACAGTCAGATAGTTCTATTCCAACTCTAAGATACGCCTGAGGTTAAAAAGCATATCTTCATTGAGTTAGTTTTTAAATGAGCTATTCGGGATGAATTGGTAATGTTCCAAAGGGGAATGTGTCAATTAAAATTCTTGAGTAAGACACAATCTTTCTTTTTCCCTGTTATGTCGTCATATAAGTGTTTCGTCATGTTGGCATGTGATTCAATTGATGTTTTTCTTTATAGCACCGATTAAAGTTTATTGTTATGACTGATATGTCAATCAAGTATTCAGTCTTTGTTTTTCATGAATTGTTCAGTCGTTAGAATAGCTAATAATTATTGCTCTATGGGTTGCATACAAAGTTAAATTGACCATATGAATAAGTTAGACCACATTCTGTTAACAGTTACTTAAGGACTTGAATACATTATTATACGTTATGTAACGTTTATTAACATCGCCATATTTGACACCGTGATTTGAATTGCACGAAAGAATATTCTGTTGATTTGGATGACAATGAAACAGAAAACAGTAAAATATACCAAACTGTTATGAAAACCTGCATGCAGATTAAATAGGCCAGTTATGCATACAAAAATATTTCCATTACAATAAAACATCTACTTACAACCTTTAAACGATTTTAGTTTATTGTTATCATCAAAGATAATTTTCATGTAAAAATGTGACCACTGTTTACTTTGTTTCAGCACGTTGACTATCATTATGTCTTTTTTTATATATATATTTACAACTATTTAACTAATTCTGTGTTACGTTTCAAGGTAAGAATTATGAAAGGTAAGATTTTATTGTAATAAGACTAATGAATACATCTGCCAATCAGTGTGCCATTCTAGAATATTGGATTATGGGAAACATCACCATGATTCCCAATTTTACACGAGAATAATAAACAGGTCACCACTGAATGATGCCGTTGTGTACAAAGATGAAAGATGAAACCACTTTAGGGAAGCGTAATTATTTTGGCTCTTTTTTGTTCCACTGAATTTTGTCCTCTTCGAAAGTCTGGCATTGAAAAAGAACCCCAACAAACAAATCCCCGATAGCCACAGCAATGCAAAGCAAGACCCCACCCCAGCAAACAAACAAAAACAATAACAAAAGTAAACAAAGAAAAACAATAACAAAAGTATATATTGGTTGTATATATTGATTGAGTAGATATAAAACATTTCAATCTCACCAGTGAAATATTTATCCGTATCTGCTAGAAAAACGTAGATTTTTATTATATGTATTTAAGGCACTAACCTTCTATTGGCATGGATTTATTGCTCTGTTTTGTATTAATGACATTAACTGACGTATTACTACAGCGATAAATAGAAATTCCGAAATATTTCATTTATCTTAGGACAGCGACATTTTTCAAATTTAGATTGTACATGTAATGTATCAGTTTGTATATTTGGTAAATTAATAACTGATTAATGATTGATTTATAAACATATTTGTGCTCGGATTTTTGCGCTTTATGGTCTTCAACTAAGCAACAAAAATGAGCAAACAAGCAAGTTTTCAAGTTAATCAAATAGTACAAAGTGAAAACTTAGAACGAACATACAACATTGTGTGAATTAAATCCCAAATAGTTCTAAAAGTTAGATAACAAAACCAAATGTATGAATTTCCAATCGAGTTACACAGTTATTCCAATAAGATCCAATATTGCATTAGGTTTGGAGTGTACTAATGTGCATGTGGCCTGAAATGTGGTGATATGCTAACAGTCTTTGATGTATCAGAATATTAAAATCCAAATGTTCTTGTCTGAATTCACTAAAATTTCAAATTAAATGTTTTAGTTCCATAATATTATAGAACACTCTGCCATTCCAGTAAATAATATTTTGAATAAATATTTCACTTAAATTTAAATCTGAATACAATACTAGTAATGATTGTGCTTCGGATATAAGAATTAAATTTTTTTTAGGCAAACAGTATAAATATACACATTTACTTAACCTAAGATGTAATTACCATTTTCTGAAAATACTCTGTTAATAAGAAATTTCAATTCTGGAAGTTTATTCAGAATCTAGACAATAACTTTAACTCAAATTGAAAAGAACATGTTCATCATTAATAATGATCTGAAAATGTAAACTATAATCTTAGAGAAATATTGGCTAGGTATTATGTTTCTTTAAAATAAAATAAATATTAATAGTCATGCAAACCATTAACTAGATTGTATACTAAGGTCAAGTACAAAATATATATTTATATAACATATCATCACTAAGAAAAGTCAGCAAACAATGCAATTTATATAGACATACCAGGATACAGTTGCATTGTTGGGTTTGAACTACTGTAGAAATCTGAAAGAAGGGTCTAACAGTCTTAATGGTATAACATCTTTAACAACATAATTTAATGACTGTAAGTTTGCTTGTAAGGAACTGGGTTTCTATATTTGCTTATTTTTAATTCAGATGTTAAGTTTTGTTTCCATACCAGCTTTCAGTCTATTTCGGTAGCATATATTGCACCCAAATTTCGTTTGTCACTTAATTTAGGTTTGTCATCGACACTAAACCTCGAATGGTTTCTCCATCGTTCCCATTATGATTGAGATTGCAGTTAAAACTGTTACCTAAACACTTTTATTACTACATGATCAAGAGTATTTCTTTAATATGTGTACCGTTTATCGCAGAGTTTGACAAACATTCGATACTGTATGGGTGGCACAGTATTGAATAGCAACAGGTCATATAAATTCAGACACTGACAGATTGAATGATTCATGCTGAAAATTGATTCTAAAAAGGTAACACTTGAAGCCTACTTATTGTTATTTGTGTTCATTTTCAGGCATTATTGATGGCCCCGTAGCAGGGTTTAGAAGGAAATAATTGACGAAATGCCTAATTAATGAAATACGTGTCCAAATAACCTACATTAGGGCAGGTATAGTTCCTAAAAGAAAAAAAAAGTAGTTCCAGAAATTAATCTCGCTAACGCATTGATAAAAGCAGTAGACGGTATATACATTTTCTCCCACTAATACAGTTCATATGAATATAACCCGTACACTCTCGAATGTTTTCTTCCACCTCCTTCTCTGCTTGCCCCTCTTTCTTCTTCCTTGTACAGTGCCTTGCATGATTGTCTTGGCAAGTCATGATGATAGCGAGACATGCCCATACCACTGCAGTTTATTTTTTCACACTTTGATCACGAGGCCCAAAGGCTTGTTTGATCATTTGTCCTTTTTTCTTCATCGGTGACATGGTCTTTATATGTGGCGCTGAGGATCTTTCGGGAAAATCTCATCTCTGTGGCCTGTATCCTTTTTTTTTAAGTCAGCTGTTATGCTATGCTCCATGATTGATTCACAGGCCTAGAAAAATACGGAGATCACCAGTGAATGCATCGGTCTGACCTTTGAAATGAGTGCGATGCTCTTGTCATTCCAAATGGGGTTCAGCTTTGTCTTAACAATTCTGGAGAGTGCTTCAGCTTTAATCCTTCATATGTTACCGTTCCCCTCATCAATACTTGAATCTTTGGACTATTTCTAATTTCATACCTTGGACCCTGATGTCAGTGCTGATGCCCTTGGTGTTGTTGGTCATCATTGTGGTCTTCTCTTTATGCTCTCTCCCTTCCTCCCTTCCTCTCTCTCTCTCTCTCTCTCTCTCTCTCTCTCTCTCTCTCTCTCTCTCTCTCTCTCTCTCTCTCTCTTTAACACACACACACACACACACACACACACACACACACACACACACACACACACTTTGACATTTCTGATAGTAAACCAGAGGAAAATTGGTGGATAACAAAGACCATATTATAACACGCCAGTCATATCTGGTACCCTACGTCATTCAATTACGTTTAGTATGAATGACGCCTGTACCTAATAACTTGCTGATTACTCGGTTTGAGAAATATCTTACTAAAACTGATTCCTCATATTGAAACAAATAAGCACTAAGTTTTGTATAACCAGGATTATTATATACATCCATCCCCATGCAGTGCCGTAGCGAGGGGGGGGGGGGCTAATATTGTTTTATAGGGAATTTAGCCTATATATATATATATATATATATATATATATATATATATATATATATATATATATATATATATATATATATATATATATATATATATATATATATATATATATATATATATATATATATATATTGGAAGACGTTAACACAAATAGCACAGGCCCCATTGTTTTGTTACACTATGGTAAGTAGCACTGGTAAGTCAGGCATACTAATGTTTTGAATCACTGCAAACAACGCTCTATACGTTGGATTACATTATGTTTGTTTGTCATTTCGTTTGCTTATTCAACACTCGATCCAACCACTCTTTACATACAGTTTTTATGTTCATGGGCCGTATGTTAACGCTTAAATAATTATATCAAACGTTTATTTTGTTTATTCAATTTGAATGATATAGAAGCTAATATAAATCAATAAAATAAAAATTTCCAACAAGACTGTGAATAGCCATAATATCTAAGAACATTTTATAGCCGACACATTAGGCAAAGATCTGAAGAGTTAACTCCCACCATTAATTCAGTGTTCTCAGTTGTCTCTCTTTAATCAGTTGAAAGTGTGTGTGTGTGTGTGTGTGTGTGTGTGTGTGTGTGTGTGTGTGCTGTATCTGATATACCAAAATATAAGAAGGAAAAATACACAAGGTAAAATATCAAAAATAATCTGCATTATTGCATGTATACAACATTAAAATATACAAACATTTTCAAATCAGCATTAAAAGATTAGTGTTGGGACTGTTCGGCCTGATGTCAGGATAATGTGACTGGATGGGAGGTGATGCTACATATCTATGTCATGATGCCCCAGTGCTAGACATCACTATAAAGTGCCATACTAAAGACATTGTAGCGAAATGACTGAACAATTGTGAAAGCTGCGTCAAAAATAAAAACTCTCTCTCTCTCTCTCTCTCTCTCTCTCTCTCTCTCTCTCTCTCTCTCTCTCTCTCTCTCTCTCTCTCTCTCACACACACACACACACACACATGTATGCAACTTAAGAATACAGCAAATGTTGGTGTGTAATTTCTTATACAAAAAAAAATCAATATTTGAAAGTAAAAATATAAAAAATAACTACTTCCTAATGAAGCCGTTCTTTGTGGATTAAACGTTATGACTTGGCTCAATGGATCGACTTTCGATAGAAAAATTCATTCTAACCGACTGTAACCGACAGGGACATTTTCATGTATATTAGTGGTTATCGATGTCGTTGTGAATCTCACATTGTTCTATAATCTCAATCGAAGAATCCACTCTTCGGCCATCTTGCCATCTTAAAATAGGACACTATGGCTTCAAGGAGAATTTAATGTTAATAAAGACCAGAAAGTAAATATTAGATGACATTAAAAACATTAACGACAACTGTAATGTTTAATATGCCCTTAAGACTGGACTTCTCTGAGGGAGGCGGGGGGGGGGGGGGCGATGTGAATTTATCATTGCACCAATAAAAAAAAATATATCATCATGCCTGTTTATGATGCCATATAATGCCTTCTCTTCTGGAAAGACTTTTGCATTTAAACCCGGAAAGTAACACTGCATAATTATGTGATTATTCAACGCGATTGCCTTTTGTTAACAGGAAAGTTTTTAAATTACATGGAAATATTTATAGATCGACTATGCATACCTTTAATATGATTTAATACCGATTTCATTATGTTCAGTAAGATTGAGAACCAAGCCATAAAAATGTGTTTGAAGAAATAACAAGTATAGCAAATAAATAAACGTTAGGCTTATAGATTCATTAGAAAACAATATTTGAAAAATATTTTAATAAGAAACCATTCTTACTTTTATATATAGCTAAGTAATCGATTGGCAAAAATACATTTGATGTTAGTTCAAATACTAAGCATCACTTCTTATTACTTGATTGCCGTTATAGGGGGAAGGATGTACAGGACAAGGAAGCACCAACCTTTTGCGTAAATTATTACTTAAATATTTTATTTATGATTAGCGTCTCATATGCAATGATGACCAACCAAAATATTCCATGTTGGAAGAGTTATGCAACACAGTACAAGGCAAAACTAATTTTAAACAACTATTGGATGAAAGAATTCCAGTAGAAAAGTTAGATAATGACACGAAAATTACCGTGCTTGATGATATCAATATTAACCACATTAATATTAATAATTTTTAAGAGTATTTTTCCTTAGCAGAAAATTAAAACACAAATTACATCTAACTCAGTTGTATTATTATATGCCATGTATAGGCGATGCACTCAATATTTTATATTATAAAATAAACATAAGATAAATATGTTAAATAATCTGATTATCGTTATTATGGTGACACCATTTAACAACGTTTTGAAACTGTTTAAAATAAATGGACATTTGAACCATATTATTGAGGGCTTTGATAAAACAATTTTAAATAAACTAGAATATTATATAGAAATTTAATTCCATCCTAACTCACGGCGTATCTTTTTACTACAACTACCAACTAAAATATTATAGACCAAGTTTTATAAACCGATTTTCGTGGACCTGAAAGGCTAGCTTTTGAACACCTTTGCCTCAATCAGCCATTGTTCACGACGATAAACAAAGGCCAAGTTGAATAACCAATTTACTTTGCTTCGTATGTGCATATGTGAGAAAACTTGCCTGTAGCTTCTCGTCGGTTGGTGGTTCTTTCGGGGGATTTTCTCGGGTTCTTCCTCCACCATTAATACTGGCCGCCATGTATAGCCTATCTTGTGCTGAAAAATGGCATTAAACCCTACAACAACAACAACTTTGATTAGTGAAATGCGAGTTTGCATGCATAACCGCCCGTGTTAGTTATACTATGGCCAGGCCAAATGACAGGTAAACGTTACGGATTATGTTCATAACCCGAACAGACTTTGCGATTATGATATAAGGTCGATAATGTTACTATGGAAAATTCCAAAATGACGAAGCTAGGCATGTATACATTAGACAGAATTATTTTGGTCCTGAAAATATGTTTCAAAACCAGTCACGGAGAATCAATCGCTGTTAGCCAATCAACGTCAGATTGGGTACTGATATCACCTCTCGATGTTTACCTTCGCCACGGTTCCATGTGGTCTGTTCCTAAGCCTTTTTATGCCATCCTAAAAGCCTGCAAATTGTAATATCACAATCTATTGTGTTTGCCGCTAATTAGAAGACTGGTATCAGTGTAATTTAATTAAAAATAAACAGTTTTAGCTCCAAAGCCCTCTTTTCAAATCAGTCTAGACCAGGAGTTAGTAATTCAATCAGATAGATCATTAGGGAGTGAAGATTATAGTAAAGAAAACAAAATCAGATCCGCATGAGCTGCTGGCATCAGGTGTCATGTTGACATTAGTTTATACAAATCTGTAAGGTAAATCATTAAGGGAGCATTGCTAATCGAGGCTGAAAATAAGCACTTCAGGCATTTCGAAGTTTACCCTGATTTCAATGCAAACCAATGCCTCGCGTATTAAAAGCGTAATTAGCAATTCGTAGAAGGAATATAGTACGCGCAGATGTTATACTCACTTGCTCCAATCATAGAAGCTTCACAAACAAATAAAAATGTATATTTGACTTAAATGTGTTAAATTATATGCATCTGTCTAAATATAACACCACAGGAACACTCTATCTATCTATCTATCTATCTATCTATCTATCTATCTATCTATCTATCTATCTATCTATCTATCTATCTATCTATCTATCTATCTATCTATCTATCTATCTATCTATCTATCTATCTATCTATCTATCTATCTATCTATCTATCTATCTATCTATCTATCTATCTATCTATCTATCTATCTATCTATCTATCTATCTATCTATCTATCTAATGTTTGCATGTTAAAGAACAGAAACTTTTCCACACCTAAATTTGATCCCAACCTTTCTTCAGCTTATACTAGCCAGTTTATTTTAATGACTTTTAACAACGATTTGACTAAGCGGCATGGTCATTTGTTTATACGGTTATGCATTTTCTTTGTTTTCTTTTTCAATTGGAATATCCATACTATAATGGACAATACTTCCCTTTATTGGAACATTCGGTCATGTGTAGTAATGGTCAAGTCTCAAACTGGCTTAATATCAAGAGAGTGTGCAAATCACTTGTCACCATATATCTGTATCCAGGGTGTAGAGATTGCATGACAAGGAAAAGTAAATATTTCATCAGAATACACATATGTCATATTATCTATGTCCTTTCTCAACGTGCTAATAATATATCACTTACTCGTTATGGGTCAGATAAATCTCTGATATCTGTATTACATATTTGATATCAATATTTCAAAATTTTGGGCAATAATATAAATACTTAAAAACAAGGTTGTTTTGATCGGACGTAGTACTAATAGTAATATGAAAGATTGTCCAGAAAATAAACTTAACTGGGTATGTACTGAGTTAATTGTGTTAGTGTAAAGCATTGCACAAACTTGGGAAAAAGTATAACTCCTAAATACCAATCTTAAATTTGAAAAGTTAATAACCTACTAATTTAGTAGAATAGAAGCTTTCTAGCATCATTTTGGCGAGAGACATCGGTGATAAACAGATCAACGGAAGTTATTTTCCAAACTAGAGACAATGTTTTACAAGCTTTGATTTCATGGGTGAATTGATAAAATGAAACTCAATATATATTTAATTTTGTGAATGCTTTGAAACTTATCTGGGATATAGAACTGATGTTCGTGGAGTCTAGATGGAAACAGTCTGTTACAATGTTCAGTATCAAACATTTATAACTTATTTTTATTCGGAATAGTGTTTGCTAACTCAATAAAAAGTATCTCAGTTCTTTTTATTATTCTTTGTTCGTAACGAATTAAACATTTCTGGATTTAATAGCTCATTCAGTTTGGTCACAACTGAACAATTTGTAGAATCACGACTATGGTTTAATCATTAAATTGCAACAGATATAAAAAGTGTGTATTGGAAATTATAGCTCAAGAAAGGTATTCAGTGTATTCATGTTTTTGATATTAAAGATCATTCCTGTATAAGTTTTAAGAATGGTTTTCTATTAATATTAATTATGAAGTGATACAAACAATTTAGAATCAATTATGCCTCTCTTATACAATCATATTTTAAAAATATTGTTGTGTACACAAGTTTTAAAAATAAAAAAAGCGTTGAAGTATGTATGAAAAACAGATTGGAAACGACGAGATAGGAACTTGTAGAGGAAATGTAATTTTGAAGTTGGCGAGCATGAAGCCAACGAAATGCGGGCATGTTTCTTGTTACCATGGAATCTAATGCATATTGTTAGGGATACATTGATAGTGTATTTTATGGACGAGTATATATGAATGCTTGGATAATTTTTTGGTTAAAATGTCAAATACATGGACATAGCCTTTTCATTCTCATTCTCATTCTTTTCTCTTTCTTTCGTTATCTCTTGTCTTACAGTCTAACTATGACATCCAATAGATTATCTATAACTGGTTATATTGTTTGTCTTGTTGAAAACTAGTTGAAATAAAGAATGTTATAATGCCTTAAGTGTATGTGTGAAGAAAACTGTATTAAATTAAATAATAGGAAATTATTACAAATGAGCACAAAATACGTTGGGAATGACCACTGAATAAGGAATTCGCTGTCTACTTACTGATTGGGTTGTTTTGAAAATGTTCTGAAGCATTTACAGACGCGAGATTGTGTAAGTGTCGATTTCATGATGTCGTGCTATGAGCCAGGATATCATCTTTCTACAAGGTACTAGAATGGTTAGATTTTTGGTATCTCTCTGAAGCATCCTACGACAAAATACAAGGACAGGGACAATTCAAACCATCCAAAAGGAACGAAATACTAAAAAGATTTACCTTTATAAAACGCTAAATTGGTCTCAAACGGCTATTTATATTTACCCATGAAAATTCCTCCATAGCAATCATGTGTTAAATGGTCATCTGTTTTCAGTGGTCAATGGGCCAGGTGTTTCCAAACTTAACAGTCTTCTCTTGCCATTTAAAGCGGACACTCGAACCTATGTAACACACATTCGTTGGCTTCTAATAACCGTACTAGAGTTAATCTGTCCGCCTAACCTGAAACTGTTTAACCTTTCTGCAATACTACCAAGGAATTTGTTGCTCGAGTAAATACATGAGGTAATTAATCAATTTTATCATCTAGCCCGCAGGTTTGTGTTGATGGAGGAGAGTACGTTGGGGGTGGGGGTGGGGTGATGTGATGATGACTGACTAAAATGCATTGATGAGAAAAGATTAATTACAAAATATTTTTAAATTTACTTTAGTTTATCAAATTTAACATATTCAACAACTTCTATCCGTGTTAGCCGTATAATAATTCTGGGAGGAACATTGTAGTAAGCTAATCCTAGGTATTGTGTTCAATGCTAAAAATTCAAATTCAGCTCTCAAACACTGATAATTTACGTTGTACAGACGGGTTGTATTTCTTGAATGTAACAAAATACAACAAAACCACGCGAAAGTATTCTAACTGTATTGCGACGTTTACATTAATCCTTTAAATGCATTATGGTCTGAGAAAAGGGAATCTATATGCCTAGTAATTTCCCCGCGAGAATGGATGAATGGTTAGTTTAAGTGGTGAATTATTTATATAGTTAAAGAAACAAATACCTGATGTGATAAAGAAAATGCACTTTGATGCATGGCATGTATGCTAACGAACTAAGTCTGAATAGTTAACCTGCATTTCTAGGCCACTTGTGTAGCTTGGTCTTTTCCCCATAGGCGACTGTTTAAGAGAGATTACACACACACACACACACACACACACACACACACACACACACACACACTTGATAACTTGATAAAACTAAAACCAATGCATCATATTGGCAAGAAATTACTGTCAACTTTGTTTTATCAACACACACACACACACACACACACACACACACACACACACAAGTATGTCTGTCTCTGACTGAGAGAGAACCGCTCCAGTAGCTTCGTGGTAAGAGCGTCGCGGAAGCGGAGGTCGTGGGTTCGATCCTCGGTCATATCAAAGACTTAAAAAATGGTACTAACAGCTGCCTTGCTTGACGCTCAACATTAAAAGCTTAATGTTAGGACTGGTTGGCCTGGTGTCAGGATAATGTGACTCGGTTGGACACTGCTCCTGTCTGCGACATAATGCCCCAGTGCTAGACATCACTATAAACTGTCTCACTGCAGACATCGTAGCGATATGACTGAAAACATGTTAAAGCTACGTTAAAAATCTTAATCAAACAAAGTCTGAGAGAGAGAGAGAGAGAGAGAGAGAGAGAGAGAGAGAGAGAGAGAGAGAGAGAGAGAGAGAGAGAGAGAGAGAGAGAATATGATGTATTGCTTTTACTGTTACCGGCATGAAGTATTAATGTTTCAGTTTTATTAATGCGACGCTATTTATTCATTAGGGAGTATATAAATACACCGTGCTTGACGGGGCGATTCAAGATTCGTAGATCAGTAACAAATACCAATGCAACGTCCTTTGTAAATAAAGAACATTATTGCTTCGCACTTATTTTTGTTTTGTACGAACTAGATCAATTAGGTTTATGTACATATTAATAAGTCACGATTCAGAGCTCACTGTGTGAACTAGGCATTTAATCTTATCTTCTCCCTCAAAAATTGGGAAAAAAAGACTTACGGATGCTTGAAAAATTGATATAAACATTCGCATTTATATACAATACTTCATTATACCTGTATTATTCATTAACTAGCAAGATTATATCAGTACTCATTAACAGCCTGCATGATTATGCATAAGTAGGGTTCATTAACCACTTTCATGACTGTATCAGTATACATTAGCAATTTGAAAACTGTGTATCAGTATACATTAGCAACTTCCAAATTGTGTATCAGTATACATTAGCAATTTGCAAACTGTGTATCAGTATACATTAGCAACATCCAAACTGTGTATCAGTATACATTAGCAACTTGCAAACTGTGTATCAGTATACATTACCAACTTGCAAACTGTGTATCAGTATACATTAGCAACTTGCAAACTGTGTATCAGTATACATTAGCAACTTGCAAACTGTGTATCAGTATACATTAGCAAATTGCAAACTGTGTATCAGTATACATTAGCAAATTGCAAACTGTGCATCAGTATACATTAGCAAATTGCAAACTGTGTATCAGTATACATTAGCAAATTGCAAACTGTGTATCAGTATACATTACCAACTTGCAAACTGTGTATCAGTATACATTAGCAAATTGCAAACTGTGTATCAGTATACATTACCAACTTGCAAACTGTGTATCAGTATACATTAGCAAATTGCAAACTGTGTATCAGTATACATTAGCAAATTGCAAACTGTGTATCAGTATACATTAGCAAATTGCAAACTGTGTATCAGTATACATTAGCAAATTGCAAACTGTGTCTCAGTATACATTAGCAAATTGCAAACTGTGTATCAGTATACATTAGCAAATTGCAAACTGTGTCTCAGTATACATTAGCAAATTGCAAACTGTGTATCAGTATACATTAGCAAATTGCAAACTGTATATCAGTATACATTAGCAATTTGCAAACTGTTTATCAGTATACATTAGCAAATTGCAAACTGTGTATCAGTACAGCTTATGGTTTGTTGCTTGAGGATTAGTTTTGGGCATTGTTGAAATCACAGAGAGAGAGAGAGAGAGAGAGAGAGAGAGAGAGAGAGAGAGAGAGAGAGAGAGAGTATATATAATGGGATTTGCACAGTGACAAGGAAATCTCAGTCAATATTTGTCTCTGGTAGGCAATATTACGATCAGTACATATCACAATAGTGGGTAACAGTTTTAACGAAGTGTCTAGTAACTGTGGGGAAATATCTCATTCATGATTTTCTTGGAAATTTATATATTCGTTACGAAATATGGCAAGTGCTGCTATTACTATTACAGCATTTTGTTGACTTATGAACGAACCACTCTGATAAATACAGGAGTTTTCATTTGCAATTATATTGTTATTGTAATGTTTCATTCGACTGGGACCTAGAAAGGTGGGTGTTTTAAACAGTTTGAAGAATGCACTTCTGACATAATACATTTCTGATTGTTAATGACTTTGCGGCAACTCTTGAGAGTGTTCGTATTTTTGTAGTCAGTGATGTATATCGCCCTTGTGTCTGGAGCTCTGCCAAATAGCTTAACTTCATGTGCTTGTGTCTCTGTCAAAATGTTTTGAATGGTGTGTTATTAAAGTTTGAGAGACCTTAACTTGCTTACGAATGATGTTATTTTGTTATATATCTGTTGATCTTGTTGCTGTTTGCTTTTATCACAACTCCGTCAGGCATAGAATACGAACCAAGGGTTTCTTCCTTTTAAAAGTAGTGTCCTAACTTGTGGACACAATGCATGTGACAACCGGACCGAGATAAGAAACCTTTGGTGAGAGAAACAGCTAGATTTCTCAAGTCGCAGAGGTGAGAAAAAAAATAGGACTGAATGGAGAGAGAGAGAGAGAGAGAGAGAGAGAGAGATAGAGAGAGAGAGAGAGAGAGACAGACAGACAGACAGACAGACAGAGAGAGATGGCAAATTTGAAATACATAAATATGGAAATACTTAACATAAATATGTGAGTGCAGATATACTTCCTAAATAAAACTAATGTAGCTCCAAAAGTGATATCGCCACTCTGACTATAAGAATGGTACCGCTCTTGTACTATTTTTTCCCCTGATATCTCATTATAAAGTATAACAAAAGCGTGGTATAAAGCGTTTTGTTAAACCCCAGTACTATGACTTATTGAAATGGGTGATATTACCATTGAAAAGACAGTTTTAATATAACATAATTCACTTAAAACATATAAAAATAGCAGCGACCTTTAAATATACATCATAGCATTCTCCAAAATCCTTCGTTAGTGACATTCCCTTCAAATCAGTAAATATGTAAAAACGCACTCCACAAACAGGTGTAGATAGAGTCAGTAGAGGTACACCAGCAACAGTATTAGTACTTGCACTACATGTGCAACTATTGTGGAGCACATTGGGTGACAATACAAGAGACCAATCAATGCAATTGCAGGTTTGGTTTGGTTGTCTTGAGAGAGAGAGAGAGAGAGAGAGAGAGAGAGAGAGAGAGAGAGAGAGAGAGAGAGAGAGAGAGAGAGAGAGAGAGAGAGAGACGCAATTTATATATTTTAAAGTACACTTGAGCTCAGGCAGTAAAACCCCAAAATAGAAGACAACATAATACACTTTTTCAGAAAATTATTTGCTGATCGAAAATAAGAAAGATACATCTCAATAAAAGACAATTTCGTTACAATAATAAAAGGAGAAATAAAATATCAAAATATTTTACACTGTGACAAGAAGGCTTTTGTTATTGAACTATTCTTTGAAACTCTCAAGACGAGAATCGCGAAGTATTTTAATTAAAATGAAACCAGTGAAATGGTATCTTTATGCCTAATGTAACTTAACGATGGCTACAATAGCATCTCTCTCTCTCTCTCTCTCTCTCTCTCTCTCTCTCTCTCTCTCTCTCTCTCTCTCTCTCTCTATATATATATATATATATATATATATATATATATATATATATATATATATATATATATATATATATATATATATATATATATATATATTAAAGCTGGTGACTCTAAATACATGTGAAAAGGTCAAACGTTTAAATTAACGTTTTCGCTTATTTGCTAACTGATCGACGAGGAACGCTTAATATAACATTGGTGAAATAAAAGGAATCATAATATCAATCGACTTTCGATAAAGGCTATATTTCTAATTTCACAGAAGAGATTTCCAAAACTAGACGTGTATTGTTAGTAGTGCTGGATACCACGAACTGTTTTGGTAAATTAGTATACCGCGGTAGTTTTGAACGTACCTCCATCCATATCACGGTATACCGCCATTATGGAAGAGAACATCAGTTTAATGTTCTTGGGCGGTGGCATCAAATATTTTAAAACTATATGAAAGTGGAGAAAAGTACAAAGTTAGAGAAAGCATCCACACACACACAAAAATGAGTATCCGTGAATGTGCAAAAAAAGATAATTAATAAACCCATTGAAAATTAATAAACTCATAAAAAAGTACATTTCATACTAATTTTTAAAAAAATTGAATAGTGCTGTAATAAAAGTAAAAATGTCACACGGAATTAGTACTATAAGAAAGGTGAAAAATTTCACAGTGAAATTAATTGTTAAAATGGTCAAATAATATAGGTGAAAAATTTCACACTGAATTAATTAATTTAAAAACAAAAATTAGATGTTGCGAAATTTTTTTTAAAACTAATACAGTCAAAAAGACAGGTATTGTAACACCTGTAAGTCGTCTTCTAACAACATAATCAGGTTATAGATGTCATGAATTTCTTATAGCTCTTTTTTTAATTTTACTTTACACCGTGATGGTCAAACTAATCAACCGTAGTCACTTTTGAACGTACATTAACCACATTTTTCTCTCGAAAATGTATCTTTGTGCTTCTTGGTATTAATTAACGAGCGAATCCTTTTATTTCGTTGTGAATCAATTCACAGTTACTAAGGTACTTTGTTACAACGAGTCACCATACTAATTCTTGAAGCTACATAATTATTTGTAAAGACTTTACTTTTATATTGTACTCTGTTGAGTTATTGTAACGCTGGCTCACAAACTCGCTGGAGAACATGAGGTACCTGGAAAACCTGTTAGAAGCTATGTGATAATCCTGTTAGAAGATATGTTATAAACCTGTTAAAATACATGTTATAAACCTGTTAAAAGATATGTGATAAAACCTGCTAAAAGATTTGTTATAAACCTGTTAAAAGATATGTTATAAACCTGTTAAAAGATATGTGAGAAAACCTGCTAAAAGATATGTCATAAACCTGTTAAAAGATATGTGATAAAACCTGCTAATAGATATGTTATAAACCTGTTAAAAGATATGCTATAAACCTGTTAAAAGATATGTGATAAAACCTGCTAAAAGATATGTCATAAACCTGTTAAAAGATATGTGATAAAAAGTGTTAGAAGATAAGTGATATTGGTGGATCATGAAACATGCTAGGATAATTTTAATTTAAAATTACACACATCATATTAAAAGCAATTATTTAATCTATGGATATTTTGCTCACAAGTTATGGGAACTTTGCAAGATAGACTGATCATTTCGATATTTTTATTTGTACAATATGACTCAAAACATTGTCTTTTAATTACAACACTTATCGAACCGGTCTGCTGATGTGGAATACTTGTGATAATAATTCATGGTATATGTATTATATTGCGCAATGTTAACCTATAATATATTTACCTGTATATATGAATTTCCGTTTATTGCTCTATATTTGCGACATTTACATGTATGGATATTATTTATAGCATAAGAAGTTGCTTTGTTAACGTCAGGCACGGTGTATTGATTTGTGCAACATATTATTCACAACGATAAGTAACAACACATCAATGACATACATAAAACTAACGCTCATTTATGAAGAATGGAAATAAATGTCCTCGCCATTTCGAAACAAACGCTTTACTTGTGAAAGGTAAATTGAAGCTCTAAATCATATTTGGAGTACGAATAATTGACCACATCTCCTCTCTGTTCTGTTACATTTCCTGGCTACCATTTCGATCCAGATTCAAACACAGAATCTATTCATTATGCTACGTTTCGTTGGCTGGCTCCTATCTACCAACACCCATATGTACATCCTATCTAGAAACTTACGGTCCTCTTCCAGGCCTCACATTCTAATTTTTCCCACTTATAAGGGCCATTGGTAATACGAACTAAATAAACGGAAAGGTGGGTGTGATAGAATCAAAGATTACAAGGTTGCGTACCGAGCTTAACGTAATGTAATAGTAACTTAAAAACTGTCCAGTAACAATCTGTTTTATGATATTGTATTTGGCGCGCAATAGATTACGGCACTGATATAGTATTGAACGATTGCTTTGTAATTATCGATATATATATATATATATATATATATATATATATATATATATATATATATATATATATATATATATATATATATATATATATATATATATATATATATATATATATATATATATATATATATATATATATATATATATACAGACGAATGAAAACACAAGGAGCTTTATATTTTTCAAATATATTTGGCTTTGCTTACTGTGCAAGGGGCAAACAACGATGCTAAACAATACGAGCTGCCATTTTGGTCTTCTTCTTGTCGATACGGTCCATTGACTCACAGTCTTATTACACGCATACCTGTAATATGATAGCTGTCAAACTTTCTTTTTTGAAAGTACAGTTATGGTTGGTACTGATCATAACAACGAGAATTGCGAAACATACCTGAAATATATACTATTAAATGACTTGTTTGCTTGTTTAATTGTACTTGTGTACCACATCTTTCACGACATGTCCTTCTGTACGTATTAATCCGCCAACGTTTTTATCTTCGGTATCGTCAACCTTTCGTTCTTAATTCCCATCTAAAGATAATATAAAATATTTTAGATCCTTATCCTAAATCAGGGGTGCAAAACCCTCTGCCTGCGGGCCGGATCTGGCGCGCGATCGTATTCTGTCAGGCCCTAAGAGCATATTAAAACAGCACAGAAATCTGGCTCGTGAATAGTAATTATAGTAAAGAATTAGTCTTTGCGGCCCTCAAGTGGTCTTAGAAAATGCAATCTGGCCTTTTGCCGAGAAAGATTTAGCACTCCTGTCCGAAATAAATCTCATATGTATGCATGCATGGGGTGTATAGTGAATTTGATTGCAAGCATGCGAACTATTCTAATTGTGGTATGTTGTTCTGCTATTGTGTAAGATGGCACTTACAGCAAAACAAGACCGTGAGTCAAATTACGAAAAGGACAATTTTGAACAACGTTACCAACTGATCAGGTAAGATTTATTACCAGATGCAAACTTTATAAAATGGTACTTCGTTCAGTTCTGGTCGTTGTCGTGACATTCACTAACCGTGGAGAGAAAAAAAAACCCAACAAAATATAGTGCAACAGGTTTAATGATGGGAATATGACATGTATGTTCATTTCCATGTGCTTTGCAATATTAGATTGTGCGGTGTGTCGAATAGGCCACATATAGGAAAAGAATTTACACTTATATGAACAATTACTTGTGTATATAGTAGTGTTGAGTTATTGACATTTTTATGTATTTGTGGTAATTAGTTATTTGTTTTGTTTTATTTGCGAACATCATATAAAGAAAAATAGCTCCTGTTCGGATTTTGCAGGGATTATTCAAAATCCATTTCTCCAGGCCACTAAATAGATTATTCCTAAGCGTCAGTGGCATTTCATTTTCGCCACATGCAGACTCCATATTACTGTGCACTGCATCAAAGTCAGTGGGCAAATGGGTATGGAATTGTTTTTATTAAAAATATTATTTCACACGCTCACTGCTAAATGCTACAAAATGATTAACTGAAAGAAATGAGACATCGCTATTACCATAATTTGTTGACATTTCTTCACAATCAGATTACCATCCCCCACCCACCTGTCCTTAATTGTGTCTTACCAATAGCCCTTAAAATGAAATCCTACTTACGATGTTCTTTCTCTTACCAAGATCCATATACGTGGAACAAACTGACCATAGATCTAATACACAAGGACACCATGTCCTCTCATTCAAGAGTGCTTTTGAAACTCACCATTTTCTACTACAATAAAAGACTCAAAAACTTACTAATGTTTACTTCCGTATTTATTGTCAGCATAGTTTTGTTTTCTAATAGCATGGTGTTTGCTTTAATAATCTGTCGCTGTATGATTGTATGTATTATATAATATTATAAAGCTCTTAGTTCTAAGTCATCATCATTTTTATTGTTATTGTTGTTTATGAACTTTTATTGCTATTATTATTATTATTATTATTATTATTATTATTATTATTATTGTTATGTTTATTACCATTATTATTATTATTATTATTATTATTATTATTATTATGTTTATTATGTTTATTATTATTATGTTTATTATGTTTATTATTATTATGTTTATTATTATTATTATTATTATTATTATTATTATTATTATTATTATTATTATTATTATTATTATTATTATTATTATTATTAAATAAGGTCAAAATGAATGTAAGCTTTTAATGTAGCTAGACTATTACAAAATGTCTTGATATTATTAGATTTGATTCATTTAGGATGAATTATCTTTTCATTTTTTCAAACCATTATTTTTTTAAAAAATAGCGTGATAAACATTTAGCGTCGGATTAATTTCCTTCGCTTTAATATGAAGTAATATAAACTGTATTCTAAATTATGCAGTGCCTCATTCTACAGAAATTTTAATAAAAATTTAATTGAATATTATTTACTAAAGATAAAAAGAATT
The DNA here is from genome assembly GCA_030141615.1 of Unio pictorum. Lineage (NCBI taxonomy): Eukaryota > Metazoa > Mollusca > Bivalvia > Unionida > Unionidae > Unio > Unio pictorum. Next base: position 15,057,056 of record JARLTB010000101.1, on the reverse strand, counting down.
GGATTGCACGTTCATTGTTCTAACCTTCATAACGGAGCTTTTTATTGACTACCTGGATGTCTTTTACCAGATATATGTGAGAGCTAATGAGATACTTTCATAAATAGCATCGCGAACCATTAAGTATAGACGAGCAACCACAACTGGTTTAGTTAAAATATATGCTGTGTATATTTAATTTGCATTGGTCAGTTTCTTTTTCCATTATTATATGTTATTTATAATTGTAATTTGGATTTGACTTTGGTCGCTGTCTATCTAAACAGTCATATTTATTTTGGTAAACAAATAATACAACGTTTATATTTTCCTGTGACTGTTGATTAAGTATTGAAATTATTTTGATGTAAACATAGTTATCTTAGTAAGAGTCCGGGACAATGGAATTCTCCCATAGAATAGCCTATTGTACCTAATTATTGCAACATTCTTTGTTATAATTTTAGTAACAGTATTTATCTTGTAAGCAGTCCACAATATTCTAGACTGGAAACAAATTCCACTAAATAGACATAGTATGTTTATAAAATACTAATTGTGACCCAGAACAGATATAAATGTTCATAATCTTTGAACTTGAGAAATTACTCGTTCTTAATTGAACATTCTTATTACTGTGTTCAGATTTTGATTTGGGTTTACTATTTTATTCAATATATTCTTCACTCTAAATACAAAGAGTAATCAATATCTTGGACAGAAACAAGAACTTGAAATTTCGGGTGAATTCAGACAAGGACATCTTGAATTATATCATTGTCCTTCACCAAAGGACTGTTAATACAACTGCATGTCAAAGGCTTCTAAGCGCCAACAACACAATCAGCGCTGGATCGTATCTCGAAGACTACTGGAATTGAATTATAACTTTTATTTAATTAGGACTGGTGATAGAACATTTTGGACCTTTTGAGATTTAATTCGTAATACCGTAGAGTTCTTTTTGTTAAAAGTTTTACTTTTGGATTCTATGAATATCAATTATTTGTTGATATTTACAACATTTGTTGGGTTTCGTTCTTTTCTATTACGTAGTTTACAACTATTCAATTAAATTTAGATACCGGTTATTCATTCTGTCTCGCCCATACAGTATCGTATACCAGTTTCACTCCACAAGTGTTGCACATCTTTTGGATTCATAATTATGGGAACGATGGAGAATTCAGACATCGGACAGTGTGAATTACAAACAAATTAAGTGACAATCCATGCGTGTGTGCATCTTATGCTACCGCACGAGGTTGCAGACTTGTCCAGATGGCACAATATCACAGTACGCACGAAGTCTGTCGGGTACGACCGCTCGGTGATGGTTCCACAGTATCACCACCACAACATCATTCAGTGTCAATCCGAAGAAGAAAAGCGTGAAGGAAATTGGAAATCGTCTCATTTTTAAATGAAAAACAGTCATTACAACAATTAAATGAATGAATAAATAAATAAATAAATAAATAAATAAATAAATAAATAAATAAATAAATAAATAAATAAATAATATAAAGAAAAAGGCACAAAGTCGAAGCAACCTAATCGCTTGGTCAATGCAAATTAATAATTGTAAATATGAATAAAGGGATAATGTTTATGTTAGGTATGTCATTATTTGTTATCAGATATTGTCTTTGGAATTTAATAATCCAAATATATAAGGCTTTGTTCTCAGTCGTTCTGGTTGTATGATACTTTTTCTGGACGGTCGTTAATAGGCATTTCAAGTAGTTGTCGTGTATTAAAAATGAATAATATAAACAACCATATTTTTATTCTTACATAATTTTGTTTTATTTTATATAACTTGAAGGTACATTGCATATAATAAAATATTAATGTACACATGCAAAAGTAATATCTTCCTTCCTAGAATACATAATGTCTTCTTCTGGTCACGAACTGTGAGGAACGTATTAGTCGGGTACCCATTTGAACTATGAGGAACGTATTAGTCGGATATCCTTTTAAACTGTGAGGAATGTATTAGCTGGGTACCCTTTTGAACTGTTAATGTGAAGAGGAACGAACAGGATACCAGAGTATAAGGATCCAATATAATGCATAATTTATATTAAACATACGAAATGTTTGAGTAATAAAACTAAAAATAACATAATTAATACCACGACGAAATTTATCGTTAATATTTTCAGCAGGCTGAAATTTAACTTAATATTAATTTTAAGTAATAATTCTTAAACGTAATTTAGTGCAACGTTATATTTGATTTACTCGAAAGCGATACAAGCAAAAAGACAAATCCTGAAGAAAGCGATCCTCGTTATATTTCCGTGAAATGCATATCGGGCGGTATATGCAAATTTGATTTGGCACCGTCGTTATCTCTTTACACTGGTATTATCTCTTTCAGAGACACCAATATTCTTATAAATTCACTCGACTAGCGGTAAAAGATTCGACACAAAATTGTTACATGACTGACACTCATACGAGTTTACATTTGAACAAACGTTTATTGTATATTTTTTCTTTATCTGAATTTTCTAAATTATTTACATATCATATAAAACACGAGACATACGTGGCAAAATGTTTCATCGCTTTTATTTGAAAAACTCACGTGCTTCCCTTTGCCTTTTACCTTTGATTTGCCAAGCGTACGAGTTTAGCCATCTCTTCCTGAAATGATAGCTTGAGTAATTAATTTAAAAGATAATTTACCATATGCAACATAAATGGTTGAGCTGAGTAAATACTAGCTTAAATTGCAGCAAAATGGTTTGCAGATAGTTTATAAGCGTGCTGAGTTTGTAGTGTTGGCTCAAAATATTCATATCATTTCATTGACGATCAACAGACCATTACCCTCAAAAACATAACACATTTTTCTACGCGAAGTATAAAGCATTATATCAGCATTGATAATGTTTTTAATACTGTTCAATGCATCTGGTCAAATGCATTATGAGCCATGTAATTTCTCCCTCGTACCGAAAAACCCGGCCATTTGTCACATGTAAACGCAGTTCTTAAAATGTTTCTAAAACGATGCGTTCTTATTTGCGTGGTATGCATGTCATCATATTTCATACGTGCAGTTAAAACCTAGCCCAAGTTACTCTCCCGTTAATAATATCAAGATAGTGTAACGGAGCTAACACAAGCTCAACGAGGAAATAATTACTTTAAAAAATGTAATTAGGAATTGATTGCTATTATTCAAACTTAACATGATGGTGTGCACATGTGTAATTGTTCCAGTAATATTTAAATTAGCATAAACGACGGTTATTTCTCTATGATAGAGTGCCGCACAGTGAGAACCATTGAATGAAGCACATAATTCACCAGTTAAAGTTTGTAAAGAAAGAATTTATTTATATGTATTTTATTTTCTCAGCATTAATAAAAAAAAAAGTTTTTTTTTATCTTGACTTTATGTGAAAATAAAAATGCTATTATAAATATAATCGGCCAAATTGAAGAATATAATGTGTTCCCTTCAATTACTGGGAAAAAAAACTTATCAAACGAGGAGAAAGGTTTTGGATTGCGAATTTAATTGATTAGGAGACTCTATACAGTTAAACTTACTCTTATTGAGGAAGAGTGTCTGGTCAAGAACGATGACTACATGTATACTGGTGGATGACGTTTAGTGGCTTGCACTAACTGGACTTGTCATTGAACAGTGGTAATATCTTGCTTCTATTCCACTCAGCCGACAATTGTCTTACCACGGCCTCGATTTGTGAAATCCAAAATTCATGGTAATAACTGCATTAAGTTACTAACAGTATTTTGTTTCTTCTAAAAAAACGTGCATGAAATATATAGGACATTATACACTTCCTAAGCGAAGAAAAATAATTAGATATGGCTATGGGATTGTTATGTATAGGTAATTAACATTTGCTTTTCCGTAACAAACGAACGAAAACATTTAGGGTATTAACTGTGTAAACGAACATAAACATTAGGGTATTATTAACTGTTTGGTACGAAGACCCTAAACAAGAGTAAAACATATTTCATGACAAATATATTCCGTTCCTTGTAACATTAAATAGGACCATGGTAGTTCAAATAGGAGACAATCTAGTAAATACCCTATTATATATCAGTTACACTGGTTTGAAAGTTGGTGAGGACAAGCTACGCTTGCTAGGTGATGAAAAGCGATCTCGGAGGAAGAAAAAGCCGCTCCAACACAAACCAGACTCAGATTTCAAATAAAGTCAGGACTGCCACTTCTGTGTTGGGTTACATAGCTACTACAGACGCTGTACAACCACCAAACGGGACATTTCTTATGGGGACACTTCCATTGTCCCTCCAGACCAACGGATGCCAACAACAAAACGAAATTAAAATGATATAATTTATTATATCATTTATTCTATAATTCAAATGCGGATGATTTGTGTACATGGCAATTTCAGAATTAAAATTGTTAATTGGTTGTTGCCAGTTCGATTATTTTTTTTTCTGACTGCTATCAGTTGAGGATAAAAGATAGAAAATCAAATTCAAACACCGTTTATTTGTATAGACACCATATAAATCGTATTACAAAGTGTACGGTCTCTAATACTATTTTTGAAAGTCGGCTTGCGCTACATTTTGTATGCAAGTTCTTACATGCTATGAACGAATTCAACTAATCATCATTTTCTTTCCTTTGAAAGACTGTAAAAATAATTAGAAGCACTGAATGATACACATGCATGCATAAATTATGTTTAAAAATGCAGTTAGTACATGTATTTTTTCATTGTTTCATTCTCCCATGACCTGGCTGGTTGTTGTTGATGTACGGTTTAACGCCATTTTTCAGCACACGATACACATGGCGGCCAGTATTATTGGTGGAGGAAGAACCTGGGAAAACCCCCGGAAAGAACCACCGACCCACGATAAGCTACTGGCAAGCTTGCTCATATAACTACATTAGCCGAATCTTAGACTCGAACACACGCAGTCAGAGATGAGATGGCAGTGATCCGTAACGGAGAGCGCTTTCGACCACTCTGCCACTCGGGGCCTCACTGACCTGGCTGGTAACTTGACTGATGACCTTGGGACAGTCTCTCTCCATGTTGCTCTGGTCTCCATTGCTTTACGGGACTTTGCAAAGTCTGTGTCTGTCAACTCTTTGATGTTATCCTCCAACCACTTCTTCCCTCTGCCTTGCTTTCTCTTTCCTCTCCATGTGTCCTGTAGGATTGTCTGTTATAGGGGAGATAAGCTCGAGTCGTAACCATACCATCGTAATTTGCGTTTCGTTATGGTTATGCGCAGATCTTAATATGATCCAATTGCACCCTGAAGTATAATGCCCTTCTCATTAGAGACGTGGTGTAAGTATAATTCGATAACATCCCATCAATAAAGTGTGGTTTCTTCTCTCTGGTTCTGCTACAAAGATCCGTGTCTCACATGCATACAAGAACATGACGAGTTAGCCCAAAAAGATTATTTTCGGCCCAAGCGATATGTTGCTGTCCTCCAAATAGGCGTTAGCCTAGCCAGTGTATTTATTGTCTGTGAAATCCTGGAAAGAACCTCAGGTTTGGAACCTTCTATTAGCGGTTGAAGCTTGTCACTGTGTCCACATTCTGTCTGTTAACTATTATTTGCTTTAGGATGCCACTCGGTCGTTTATCATCAGTTTGGTCCTTTCAACGCTAATCTTCATCCCATACCTTAGTCTAGATGCTTGGTTGGGACGGTTCATTAAGGCTTCCAGTTCTTTTTAATCTCATGATGTGCCACCGACATCATCAGCAAAGAGCAGATTGGATATTTTCTGTCTCCAGCACTGACAATATCTTAATGATCTTCCATGGTATGGGATATGTATCTTTCCAGGTAGATGCTGAAGAGGTTGGATGATTGAAGGCATCGGTCTGACTCCGACTTTGGTTCTAAACCGATCTCCGATGATGCCATTGACGAAAGCGAAAGCGTATATAATGGTTCATTAATTTATTGACATTGTCCGTTTATACCAATAACAAAATAAACATATTTAGTGATGTAAACGCAATTAACATTGACATAAGTAATTGTTTGCAGCAATTTGTTGTAGTTCGTTAAATGTGTAAATCTAATTTAATTGTTACTTTAGAAATGTCATTGTTTTTTATCTTATAACTTTCTGTTGCAATATTTAAATGAGCAACCCATTGATTTAAGTCTATCAAGAGCATTTATATAACCTTATGATTACCTTCCTTCTTCTAGAATGATCTAAATATTATGCAACCTTTCAAGAAGGTTTTAAGAAACTGCTTACGTTATTTTGTTTCTCCATTTCGGATCATATTGATTCATTTCTATTTCATCTAAATTTGTAAGTAGGCGTCTTTTTATATAAACACTATTGCAAGTTCATCTGTCTTGTGTTATTTATGTTTTTATCTCGTATGTCCATGTCAAAGAAATCCAAATGCCTTCAATATTTGCTTTAACTCAACGATTCACTATGTCTAGACAACAACATACTTTCAATATAGTTTTGGAAATTGGTTTTACGTCGTCATCTAATTCCTGGTCAAGATTTGCTTTGTACATGCTGTTGAACATGTTATATTTAGAACGTCCCTAAAAAAAAAATTATAGGTATGATACGCAGTCATCACTGCATATTTATCATTTGCATAACAATGTAATAATAGATATACACAATTTTCAATTTTAGCAGAATATGCAGTTGTATTATAATTTAAATGCACGAGCAACAACTTTAATTAAATGATCTTTATTAATGAAAGCTGAAATGGTATGGCCATCTCACTACTAGAGCTAACAGTCTATCTACAACAGTACTGCAGTGCAGCGTCCAGGTGGCAGAAGGAGAGGTAGACATAAAAAGTGGACTGACAGCATCACACATGGACAGAATAAGTTTTGCGAAGACACGGGCATTGGCAAATGATCGAGACAAGTGTAGGCAATTGGTCACATGTTCAGCAGCACAGTCTCTTTATCAAACCCCATTTTAGAATATTACATTAATTTCATTGGCCCTTTTTGAATGTTTAACACCAACATGGAAGATATTTAAGAGTAAAGGTCGAAATGACTCTTCCCCAAATACCCTATAGTCTAGATGTGATAAAATATCTAAGCTTGCCACATTTAACTTTAAACTGCTTGAGTACTTATATCCAATATTGCCTTCACTAATTAGTGTTTTTAATATATCTCTCTCATTTGGAGGATTCCCATCAGTTTTAGAAACTGCCATTGTAAATCCTCTGGCTGAAGAAACAAACACTCGACCATAACGATTTAAAGACCTACCGTCCGGTTTCTAATCTCCCGTTCATAGCCAAATCTTAGAAAAACGTTTTCTAACCAAACTTGTATCTCATCTGAATTCAAACAGTCTTTGGTTTAATTTAGCAATGTACAGTCTGCATATCACTCTTGCCACCCTACTGAAACTACTCTTCTGAATGTATTTAATGACATTCTCTCTGCTTTGGATAGCAGAAATATTACAGTTCTCACTTCTCCGTCTCCAGCATGTATTTGGCATTCACAATGCAGCCTAACTGTGGTTCAAGTTCTACATAGTCAACAGGACATAGATTGTTCCCTTCATTCTAGACACTCAGCCGCTCTCAGGTGTCATATTACATCATCCATTGTCTCACCAATTGTACGCTGATGACACCCAAATATACAAATCTAGCAACCCAACTGCAGTTGATGCTACCATCCAAGGAGTAGCGAGGTCCATGAATCATGAATGACATGTAACAAGCTGCAGATGAATGATGATAAAACTGAGGTCATTCTGATCACAACACAAAGAGTTTCTCATTCACATCCTTTTTCTCAAACAATAAATATTAGCAACACCAACATTTAATTCACAGTCAGTACGAAACCTAGGTGTTACTCTGCATACTACTCTCACATTGCACCAACGTGTCATGGACATATGCAAGGCTGCATATCTTGAGCTGAGACGCATCAGCTACATTCGCAAATATCTTTCAGTTGATGCCACTAATACACTTGTGTGTTCATTAGTACTTTCAAGACTGAAATATGATAACTCATTTAGCTCAGGTTCGTCTCAGTATATACTCCAGAAATAAAATGGTTACAAATACTGCTGCTCGGATTATCATTAGAATACCACTATCAGGGCACACCGTCCCGCTGCTCTCTACCCTACACTGGCTATCCAGTCAATCCAGAATCAAAGATACAATTTGTTCTTTGTGTTACATTACACTGATGTACTCCAGTTCTATATACGAATCCAGGCCTCACCCATGTGTACACACCATTAAGATACTTGCGCTTCTTTTCTGACAATCGTAAACTCATTATTCCCACTATGAAATCGAAGTCATATGGACAACGTTCTTTTGCATTCTAAGACCCAGCGACGTGGAGCAAATTGCAAATTGACATTAGATACAAACACAGTGATCTCTTTCAAAAGTGCTTTAAAAAGGCACCTTTCTCGACTCCAGTTTTTATGTTTTCGAATTGCATGGTGTTTGCTTCTTGGTTTAGTTTTGTAGTAATATTATTATAATTGTTGTAAAACGCTTATAGCGTCTAACGATTAGGCCCTATACAAAGATCTCATTTATTTATTTAATGTAAACTCATAATGGTCTTATAATTCTTCAAAAGTTTCTCAGTTAACATCTCTCTGTATCACTTCTTCCACCTTACCTCCGAAATCTCTGTCTCTGTCTCTGTCTCTGCCTGCTTGCCTGCCTGCCTGTCTGTCTATCTGTCTCTTTCTCTCTTCTTTCTTGCTTTTCTTGCTGTCAGGAACTACCAACTTGTTTGCATCACGTCTTTCGCTATTTCATATACATTAACTAAATTCTTGAATTTATGCTTATACATGTCACTATCTTTCCTTTTAAATGGTTTCACTTGCATGAAAAGGCTTTACTATTACCGCTGTGATGCACATTAATAGAAGCTGTTTTAGCGTACGTTAATCTAGAAAATCAGGATTCAGCTGTTAACAGATTATTTCTATCCAAGAGCAGTAATAGATAATTTATTCTGCTGAAGATCCAGTGTGTATTTCTATTCATTTATTTATCAACTGTGTCTATATTATTCAAATAGTCTTTCAGGAACATCACTCTTTTCATTTCTTTCACCATTTTGATCCTTCTTGCTCTATGGCAAACATTCAGTGTTGTCAGTGTTGTCATAATTTTAAGTGATAAGTCAGATTAAACAGTTATGTATCTAAAGATCTCAAGAGTAATTAGAATTTTTAAAATGGTTAAACGTCTTTAAACAGATATACAAAATATCATAGGACTAATTTTTTTAATTTTAAGAAATAATTTTATGAAGTTTTATATTTGTAACATACTTATCCATCTATGTTATGCATGTAGCGTTTATGTAATACATTGGTCTGCCATTGATATATTGAGCAACTTGAATTTCCACCTGCTGTTCTGGACAATAACTGAATGTTGTGTTTACAAACTTCTGATTTGATAAACATTTATAAAGATTATTGCTCCCTCATAAACATTTAATGTACAATATTTCATATCTTTGTGCCATCTATTATATTCATTTTAAATAATACTAATTATTGAATGTTTTAAACACGTTCCGAATCATTGGGGTGCAATAGACTTTAAACTCTAAAGTGCAAATGTTGTGAAACACACCCAGTATTAATAACCTCAAAATGACCTGAAAGGTAATATTGTTCCAGGATACTTTGGATATATTGTTGAAGGTTTAAAGTTATCATTTATTTTACAAATTTAATTTGTTGACAAGTTTGGACAGATAACGTCAACTAACAATTAGTCAAATCTGAGCAATATAATAACTACGTGTAATTTTCAGCTATAAAACCGTCTTTACTTCATTGATGGTATTTCTACGAGTAAGTTGTTGCTGACAAATAGTATTACAATGCAAAAATCAAACTTACTGAAAACGATGACGTATGATATGCACAATTCAGTATGATTCAGTCAATACATCTTTGGTCAGATATTTAAAATGTAACTTCCACGAGAATTTTATCGTATATCCGAAATGTTCTTACGATGCATAACAGAAGTAAAAATCATACAATAATGACACATGATATGCAGAGTTTAATCGTGGGAAGCCAGCCATGCAAGGAACTCCATCCCCCTCCCCCTCTCTCTCTCTGAAAAAATCAGAAGGAATAATTATTCATTTAAGCAAGTTGAATTCACTGATCAAACAGATATATATTAATTGATTAACCCACCACCTTCTTGTCTCCCAAACCTAATTATATATCTGATGTGTTTTAATCTGACATATGTATGTATGTATGTATGTATGTATGTATGTATGTATGTATGTATGTATGTATGTATGTATGTATGTATGTATGTATGTATGTATGTATGTATGTATGTATGTATGTATGTATGTATGTATGTATGTATGTATGTATGTATGTATGTATGTATGTATGTATGTATGTATGTATGTATGTATGTATGTATGTATGTATGTATGTATGAATGTGTGTGTGTGTTGTTACGAATATCTGATTTGATATATATGCTTTTAAATTAAATATTGATTTTCATTTTTAATTTTTTTCATTACATGCTATTGCAATGTAAATTTATTCACTAGAAATGATGTTTTTTCTTCAGAAAATGGGTTGACCGAATTATTCTTGCATTATTAAGTAATGTTGACCTAGATCCTGATCTTGATTCAAGGTCAGTGATATTACGTAAACATGTTTTATTTGTATTTTAAAGTGATATGATATGATATGATATGATATGATATGATATGATATGATATGATATGATATGATATGATATGATATGATATGATATGATATGATATGATATGATATGATATGATATGATATGATATGATATGATATGATATGATATGATATGATATGATATGATATGATATGATATGATATGATATGATATGATATGATATGATGAGATGACATGATATGATATGATATTACATAACATGACACGATACGACATGATAATATAATATAATATAATATAATATAATATAATATAATATAATATAATATAATATAATATAATATAATATAATATAATATAATATAATATAATATAATATAATATAATATAATATAATATAATATAATATAATATAATATAATATAATATAATATAATATAATATAATATAATATAATATAATATAATATAATATAATATAATATAATATAATATAATATAATATAATATAATATAATATAATATAATATAATATAATATAATATAATATAATATTATACAAAGCAATGCAATTTAATACAATCCAATACAATACAATATACATAGTATAATATTTTATAAGAAAATATAACATAGCCTATGATAACATAACATATCAGAACATAACAGAAGAGAACAGAACATAACATAACTTAGCATAAGGTAAGGTAAGGTAACAGAAAATAACATGACATGACATGACATGATATGACATAGCATAACATAACAACATAACATAGCATAACAAAATAACATACAATACGATAACATAAGATAAGATGAGATGAGATGAGATGAGATGAGATGAGATGAGATGAGATGAGATGAGATGAGATGAGATGAGATGAGATGAGATGAGATGAGATGAGATGAGATGGCATGGCATGGCATGGCATGGCATGGCATGGCATAACATAACATAACATAACATAACATAACATAACATAACATAACATAACATAACATAACATAACATAACATAACATAACATAACATAATATAATATAATATAACATAATATAACATAAGAAATAATAGTATAACATAACATAATAGAACATAGCATAAGATAAGATATTTAAAATAAGATAAGATAAGACACCGACAGGACATGACAGGAAGGACAGGACATGACACGACATGCCATAACATAACATAGAATAACATGGCGACAATTGTATTTGTGTAACTGAACGTATTAACTTCTACCTACATTGATAACTCTCCATACTGATCATAAAGAAGCAGCGCAAGTGAATTGTCTGGAGATCTCTTCTAATCATTTATCGCACTTAATTATATACGTATATACTCGATAATGCAATATCAGAACGCATTTTTATGTTTACTACCAAACCTTTACATGTCATTGAAAGATTTGGAATTTATTTTATCAGACAAATTTCGATTGGCTTTATCATTCAAAATTATGTTTTACAAAACAATAAGAACGAAATTAAAACATCATGATTTCATATCTTTAATTATATTAACGATAATCAAGCCAACATAACCAATATAAAATGTTGCAATTAAATTAAATTAATTAAATTATACAGTCTTCAGATGGTTCTTTTGATGTACTAATTTGTTCCTCGTGATGAATACTTCACTTTGATCAATGTGTAATGTGGAGCGATATTACTTTTATTGGGTCTTTTGTGTTTATCATGTGTTACATTGTCTTCATATCTGTGGGAAATACTTGATAACAATGACGATGTTTTCGATTTCTAGAAGGAATGCCAATAATTCATTGTCATTGAACAATAATAGATCAAGTTTAAAAACTCCGAAATCAGACTTCATTCAAACACAGAAAAGTTTGTCATTTCATATATGCTTTCGCAAATTAATAATATATGGCACCGTATTCAAACATCAGTTTTATACGGAACTCGGGCTTGTTTCAAGCATTCGAAAAGAATGCAACAATATTATAGCAGAATAACTGTTTATATATATATATATATATATATATATATATATATATATATATATATATATATATATATATATATATATATATAGGGGATAAAAAAACAACACAAACGCCGATAAACTTGTGCGACTAGTTTCGCATTTATGCTTCTTCAGGCACAAACTTTATTTGAAAGAAACTGATGACGTCTATAAAGTTATAAACAATTACGTCATTAACATAACGTCATGCTTTTGAAAGAAGCAGATGACGTCTATATGTCAATAATTACGTAATTGACATAACATCATAATTTATATTCTTTATTATACAAATATCATATGTACAACTGGATCAGAATGATGCATGAGTCTCTAATGAAAACTGAGAGTGAGATTATAATGTAGAGACTAACAGTAATACATATAACTACATATATATATATGAATATATATATATATAAACAATTATTTATTTTTTTACGTTTATGTGCTATAATATTGTTGCATTCTTTTCGATTACGGTCCATGACAACGCATTTGGTTTATATTGAGAAATATTTTAATCTTTCATATTGAAACCAATTCAATTGAAGGTTGTTCAATACCAGACGTGCGCTGAGAGATATAACTTTACAAAGTCCTAGCAATCTGTTAAAATTATTGGACCCCACTTTAACTGCGGTATACCGTGATAAGTATCACGGTATGTTCAGAAATACCGCAGTATACCACAGTACAAAATATCCTTTGGTTCCAAGCTAAACTTCGTACTATGTAGCTTAAAGTGAACATAAAAAAGCAGGGGCTGAAGAGCCTGACTGCTTTTATCACTATGGTTGTCGTTGAAAATATGACCTTCTCGATCAGATTTTACATCACTAAATGTTGGGATTGTTGGCTTGGATGCAAGATTTGCTATAATTTGGACTTTCGTCTCAAATACAGATTTTTTTTAAAAATCAATATAGCTTGGATGACAATATATTTTTTTATATTAATTTTAAATCAAAGGACTAAATACTCTCATTATCGACCTGACAGAACATGACAATAACGTGGGGATAGGCGAGCCTCGTTTTGCTACCTATTATGTGTGTGATAACGCCAGTGCGAGGGCTGGAGCCCCATCACTCTACTCAGGCATAGGGATGCTTTTATTTTAAGCCATGTTGAGGTTTTGTAACTCTAAGCTCTCGAACTTTAAAGGCACAATTACTTATACTTGGTATTTTCTCTCTAATCAACACACAAAATGACTAAAGGGTAACTAAATTAGATTAGGAATACTAATATAACAAAACTATATTTAACATGACAAAGTATATGGCGAGTTTCTAATATTAGGGAAGATACAGGGAACCTTCACGTGGGTGATGCACAGTCATCGCAGAGCTTAATCACAAGGCGCCACATGAAGTGAACAGGCATGATAAAGAGTGTCAGAAATACCCACATGAAGCATATTGACAATCAAAACACAAACGCAGGTACTAAAAAAGAAGTTTACCCGTTCTAACTTAAAGGTTTAACCAAAAATATAAACATTTCGGAATTTCTTTTAACTGATTAAGGTAAATATGATAAAGAGAAGGCTTAACCCGATACAGGAGAATAATAAAGAAAAAAAGAAAATGCGAATATTGATACTAAATAAACAAAACTAATAAGAATGAACATCTTTGATTAATGAAATCTTAATATGTACGCTTAGACATTTGATGAAGCTCTGTCAACCCTAATATAAATTATATAGCATACATACAATATAACGATAATACACATATCATGCACGGGACATAGGGTATCTCTGGCAAAAATCACCTACTAAACAAGGGAAAGAACTCTGATAAATGGGAATAAAGCCCATTATCGGACGAACAACCATTTAGAAAACAATAGGGAAACAAAAATATATCAAACAAAAATTTTGATAAAAGTTCGTTTCTTTTAAATAAACCAAATATACACACCTTTGGGGGAAAACACTAATACATAACAAAAGTTTAATTTATTTTGTTAAAGGCGAGGGAGGGGGGGACTGTTTTTTTTTTTAGCTATTACTTCGAACTGTAGATCCTCCTTCTCCCTCGGAAAACTGTTTCCTTAAAGGACACACTAGCTATTCATACATTACCTACGGTAGCACCTTGCCATAAATTACCACGTGAACTCTCTATCGAAAATTTACCGTATGCTACTACTTGTTGGATTGCTATCGCATAAAATTCACAGATCCTTACTCACTTCCAGAATTTTTAAATATTACAAAAGCAAATTTAATAGGTATGTATCGTTGACTCACAATAATCATATCATCAGACAAAGGAAAGTATTTCACATTTATTTCATAAAGCTCTATGTAAAATTAAAAGATAAATTGCATAGCAACTATAGCATTTACATATACTTGAATAAAAACAAATTGCATAACAACTCTAGTATGACCACATTTCCATGAAATTTAATAAACTATACATGTGGAACCTTGTTATATCAAACACGTTTGCATACAACAAACAATCGAAACGTGAATATTACGTAAAATTAAAAATGCTTATCGTAATGCTGTTAACTTTAGAACTTGTGCATCCAGCACTAAACCCTGTATTTCTCACAAGACAGACACCTGGTCCCTTCCTTGTTTAACATGGAAGCACTATTCGTTTCATAGGCTTCGTCAGAGCCAAACTTCTCTCTCTCTCTCAGACAATCTCGGACTAAAGAATTTCGATCAAAGTTGTCACTTTAAATTCACACGACTTACAATCAGTGGTTTCTAAAAGATTTCTAACACAAACATTTGTTTCGTCAGTCAGAATCTCTGATCTGCGTTATATAACTTTTCCCTTTGAAGAATGACTATTTGACACGGATCGGAAGTTCAGGTGTCTCTTTTTCAAACCCGTGTTAAGATATCCGGTGACCTTTAACATTGTTAACAGAGTGATAACCCCCACCACCACCCCAGGTTTACCTGAAATCTTAGCATTGTTTAGGATATGTCTCTTCACGCATCTTTATAATTTTCTTAACCAAATATTAAAAATACGTTTACATCTTATACACTGCATTACTAATTCTTCCTTTTGTCAAATCCATTGTTGGACTAGATGCGTAAGAATTTTGTATCGAATTAATTCATCGATCAGTCATAGTATAGATTATCCAATCTCAACCCAGATTCATCCTGTTACAGTAAGCATCTTATTGTAAAGAAAAGGAAATTCATTACCCAAACAATTATTTATTGGAAGATGTATGCTACGTAGCATTTAGAATATTTCTAAAAATAATTTTCTTTTGTGCAATGGTTTCAATCACAGTATACTGCGAAATAAGTCCAAGACATGTACAAATATATATATATATATATATATATATATATATATATATATATATATATATATATATATATATATATATATATATTTGTACATGTCTTGGACAGATTTTATATGTATACATATGTATACTATATATGCATATAGTTTGTTTGCCTGTTGTTGTTTTTTAATTTTTTTTTATTAGATGCTATTGTAATGTAAATTTATTTACTAGAGATGATTTTGTTTTTTAAAATTCGGTTGATCTGAATTGATTTTGTTAAACATGTTATTTTGACCTAGATCCTGACATGATTCATGGTTAGTGGCAATACGTAAAATAGGCTCTATTTTAATTTTAAAATGATTGGATGTTGTCACGGTCACAATGGCACTAGTGAATTAAGAAGTAAAACAACTTTTTATTCTTAACATAAAATGATTCGTTCTCGTTTGGGTCATGTTAAGAGAAAGTGATAATAATACGACCTAGTGACTCGTTCCCCCTTTTTCTCGATTTGATGAGTTTATTGAAACTGCGTATTATAATTTGATATGGTCTTTGTTTTAGTGAAATGTTTTTAGTTTTGGGATTTTACACCAGACATTAAGTCACTTTCTTTTGTTGTAGCCCGTTTCTGAATCCACGTTAACGTTTCTTCAGTTCATTTTGGATTTTAAAGGATTACTTCATATCTCTGAAAATATTGAACTGAAAGATCTTTTCCAATTTTACAATCTGTTTCCAGAGAAGTAAAGTATTTTTAATATATATATATATATATATATATATATATATATATATATATATATATATATATATATATATATATATATATATATATATATATATATATATATATATATATATATATATACATACAAATTTGGTGTTTCCATGGGTTCTGTGTTAGTATTTTTATAGCCTAAAGACGTAAAATAAAATAGAGGAGCTAGTCCTCGATTTGAATTTTGGCTAAAATAGTTCAGAAAACTTTGTGTGCTTTGAAATTTGAAATCGCATAGTTTTTAAATATTTTCTCAAGTTAGATCGACAAACGTTTGT